>BSBN01001114.1:0-40000 GCA_027924645.1 Cunninghamia lanceolata
GCCTAGTGCCATAGGAAGTTAAATTAAAAGATGATGCATGTCCCCATTGGCTATGCCAATATGGTGGGGCCTAAACCTTTATATTGTGATGACTCCTCTTAAGGTTGACACATGTGCTCAGGGCCTGTATAATTGTTAAATGCACATTTAAATTATTTTAAAGACATAGAAAACAAGATTAAATGTGTGTGAACTACTTATTTAAATTTAATATTTTCTTTTCTTAGATACCAGGCTATTTCATAAAATCCATTTGTTTTGACTAAGAATTTGATTTATCATGTTCATACTAAACACATTGATGTGTAGTATCATTTTGTTCATAAGAATGGTTAAGGGTGGAATGGTCATGATTCAAAAGGTTAAACACTTTAGAAAATGTTGAGGATTCACTCACTAAGCTAGTGACTATGGATAATTTGGTGGTGGAGAGAGGCTATGGGCCTTTCCTCTCCTAACACTTAATTCTTCTCTTATGGTCCCTATTGTGCCATTAAATATAAATATCAAGTGGGAGAATGTTAGGATTAGGGATAATATTCCACCTTGCAGTCCGTTTAGACTATTGTAGGGTGAAATTTAAAAGTTGTGTCACCTTTTACACCATACTTTCAACACACCAAAATTTATGCATTTCCACTGAAAACTAGTTTAGGATGAGAATATGTTCTAGCTAGATTCTTTATAGCTAAAATAGATCTAGACCACAACTTTTCTAACTGGGAGTGTCCATTGGATACATATGTAGCATCATTTGGTGTCAATTTACAACAATTTTTTTTTTTTTTTTGAAAACTTAATGTTCTCACCACTTCTACTCATGTAAATAACATATCAAAAAAATTCCAAAAACACTCTTTTGTAGATCTAAGAGTGTAGTTTCAAAATATAATTTTTCATATTTTAATTAGTGTTAATATTTTGTTTTTAAGTTTTTAGTAAAAGTAGGTCAACACTAAAATATATAGGTGATTGTCTTCTAAAAAAATGCCAATGTTTATATTAATTTTTTAAAAATGATGCACTAGACGAGAGATTCTATGTCAATATGATACAATCATTTTTTTTATCTTAAATAAATAATTAAGACAAAGAGTAGAGGTCCCTCAAACAATTGTATTTTGAGAATGTGAGACACTTTAAAGATTTATAAAAATACGTTTTATTGAAATGAAAAAATTAATGCATACACTAAAGTTTCAAGTTATCAATACGAGAAAAAAAGAAGGAAAATAAATAAATTTACTATTAAAAAAGTAGAGGCCCCTTTAATCTTATTTTTATCATTTTATTAGCAATTAAATTATAGTGTCAATTTTACAAAAAAACTACATTCAAATATTTTTTTGATTTAAAAAAAAACATAAACTTCACCAAAAAATCTATGTTTCATTAGTTTACATCATCTTAAAATTTAAAACATATATGCCACTTTTAAGTGATTCAAGTTAAAAAATTAAACTAGCGATGGTCATTTCCTTTATAAAAAAGTGACACAACTTTGAACTTTCACATTGTAATTTATTTATTTAATAGTCAATTAATTATGTGTACATCTCCAAGGATCATGGAGAGGGCCAACTTGGATGCCCACATGAGGTGGGGTTATTTACAATTGATTATTATTCTCCATGTGATTTGGAATATGTGTGTAAGGGGCATAATGTGGGAGGAAGCATTGTAAGGCATAATTAGACACTTGGCATGAAGTGGAAGGGAATTTATGTTGTAAGATATGTAAGAAGCATCAATGAAATTGTATGAGGTGTAACAAAGCATTTATGATTTGATGTGTAAGATTTTGATTATCTTTTTGGACTTGGGTAGTTGTTATTTTATCCTCTAGTAGGTTATTTTTCTCTAGAGAAGTTGGATGACCAAGTTCATGAGAAAGGTTTTGAAGCTTCTAGAAAGATGCTTGTAACTCCTAGACACATGTCATGATGTCTCTTTTACATGTTTACTATGTGGCTCATGGTTTGAGTCCACTTATTGGGAAACCATATCTGGTTTCTTGGATTGTATTTACCTATGTATTGATTGTGTGGGATAGTAGTTTGTATGGTTTTACTATTAGAAATGAAGGAAACCACTACAATATGGAAATCTGAAATATTATTGCAAATCTAAAATTAAACTATAGAATAGCAATAGAGATTTAAACTAATGTGAAACAACAACAAAGAAAATCAGCAATACTCAAGAGCCATACACATAACATAGAGATTTGTGTGGAGAAAACCATTTTGAGTAAAAAAATCCACTAGAAAAGAGGACAAGTTTGTATTATCTACATAGAGATAACAATACATTAAACTTACTTCTATCCTTCATCCAATCTGATAGCAATTGTGTACTTGTAAACATTCAACTCTCATACAATGCACTCCTCGAGCTTTTGTTTTATAGAAATGCAAGATTATAGAGGAAGTTACATCAAACATGGCACCCACACTTGGAAAAATTTAACATCCACTTTGGGAATCTAGCTAATTTTAGTGTCTTACATCTGTCATAACCTCCACATTGAATAATGCACACAAGTAGGACAATATCCCACACCCTCATAAGGAATAGTCAACAAACAGGCTAAAAATAACCTCTTACACCTTCTTATAGTTTGTCATAAGATACTCTATCTTATAAGTCCAATAATAGCTAATTCCTTACAACGTGCGAGATTAACAATAGAAGATGCTTTTACATATGTCATAAGTCAATTAATGAACTTTGACACCCCATATTTACCATCTTGAGATAAAATTACATAATTATTGTCACTATAAATAAATATTTACTACAATAGGTGGATTTTACATCACTTATGAATATATTTACAAAAAAATATTAGGATTTGTTGGTTCCCAAAATTACTACAACCCGAAACCCTAAAACATTTCACAATCACCTAGGCCATGGATATAATCAAGGTGATAGAAGGAGGTTTATCAATAGGTTAAGGGTGATTTTGGCCAACTTAGAGGAGTGGATAAAATCCTCTATAGTTCAAGCTCAACTACGCTTAGGAGGGTAATCCTGAGGTATCCCTTAATAGGGTTATAAAACTACACACTATTTATTCTTAGATTGTAACTTTGTAGCAATACCTAGACAATTGTTTTAATCCTAAGAACTGTCACTGAATTAAAACACACTTATTGCACATTTGAACCTCATTCTAAGTTGATGGAAACATTCTTGCATGACTACAAGTTGCTGATATGTACATATGATTTAATTAAGATGGTTTGAAATAGTTCACTATTTATATTCCCTGGTTATAATGCAAATCACACAAGACATAGAGATCTAGTTACTTCTACCTCACACTAGGTTGATTTGTTTGATTTATAAAATGTTTAGGTGATCACAACACCATTTAGACTGGTGCCTTCAATGGGTTACATATTTTATAGATCAAAAGGGAGAACAACAATGAAATGAGAGTGAGTTGCCTAACTGGAACACCCAGATGCATGAAACTTGAAAATAGAACCAAACATATACTTATTGATCTCTTCTTACACAGCATTCATTCATATGCAATCTTAAATGACTATTACAACATGTAATATATTATGGACTTGTCAAATCCTTCAAATGAAGATTACAATCATACCATAAATCATGGCAAGAGGAATCCTATAACAAATTAGAAATTCCCTAAATGAACATCTGCAACAATGGAGACAAATGTTTATACTCACAAATTTTGCATTGATTCATCCATATGATTTACAAAAGTTTCCCCTAAAGATCTAAAACTTTCACAATGATAGAAACCCTAGTCGCGCTGCACCACTAGTCTGAAAAATACCAAAATGACCAACCCTTGAAATTTTTTTCATCTTTTATTCATATCCTTCACAACTTGGATTGGATGGAAAAATGGGAGGTAAAACCCCATCAAATCCACATACTACAATAAAAACATCAAACTCAACCACCCACTTTGCATTAATGGTGATCTGGAGAGTTGGTGGTACATTTTCTCACATTTCTGGGCCATCCTACATGCTAATTGGATGTGATCAAGCAACAAGACATGCTACAGGGCATCTAGATGGAAAAATGTCTAGTTGGAAGATAAGAAGTGTAACCAGATATGGATATGCAACAAGATGTTTGATTCAAAAAGTTTTTTTGGGAGATGTCCGGTTGGGAGATGAAATAGGCAATCGAAATTGGACATGTTAACAAGACATCTGGATAGAAAAATGTCCATTTAGAAATGAAGCATTACAATTGGATGTGAACAACGACCGGATCCGGATAATGAAATGCAACAAGAAACAGTGTAACCGGATGTGTAACACGATATCCAACTAGATGATAAAGCATCATAGCCGGATCTGGATATAACAAATCAATGGGATATTTGGTTAGGGGAGGTCTAGATGAAATATAAAGGGTGATGCAACTAGATTCAAATATTGAAAAGGAAACAAGATCCGAATAAGACCTCCAATTGAAATACAAAGAATTGCAACAAGATTCAGACATGCAATCCAACCAGATCCAGATAAGACAAGGTAATAGGATCTAGACATACTAACTCAAACCTAATCATGCACAATGGACATTTGGTTTATCCCATGTTCCACATCTAGTTAGAGTTCAACATCCGATAGCGTTTGGATGAGGCATGACACCATACTCCAACCTAACATATTCCACATCAACATATGATAAGTGCAACCAGATCTAGATATGAAATACAACTGGATGTTCAGTTAGAAATACAAAGAAGTGCAACCGGATTTGGACATGAAATACAACTGAATGTCTGGTTGGAGTGATGATCACAACTTAGCCAAAATTCATCAAATCTTCACCAAATTTGAACCTCTGGTACTCATTGGCTCCTTAATAAGATGCAATCCTTACTTAGGCATGATTTCAATGGGATCTATCAAATTTTTGAACATCTACCCCTTAGGAACAATTTAAGGAATTTGACAAGATTTTACAAATACTTGGCTTGAAAATCTGGGTACCAACAATGGCACAATGAGAATCATAAATGTCCAAGGCACACCAAAAAAACACACCAGGAATGGAAACACAAACACCATCAAGACCAATAGTGGTCAAGACTGCTTGAGGTCAAAATATAATAGATATATCAAGATTTCATCACAAAATTTTAAAGGGCTACATTAATTACAAGAAGTAAAGTTTCAAATGTTGTCCATGAACATGCAACTCTAGAAGTTCTCCTTCCACATTTATGATATAAAAGGGGTCTTAGCCAGCCTTTTCATCAATCTGATATGGGCCTATCAATAGCATTTCAAACTTACCATGCTTTCCCTTGTCCTCTAATTTTACATTCCAAAGGAGAACCAAATCACCAATTTGAAAACACCTTTTAATAGTTCTCTTGTTAAACATATGCTCAACCTTCTACTGTTGTAGCAAATTTATCATATTGCACCCTTCTAGCTTTATCTAATTCTATCAACTCATATATCCTTAATGACAAAGTATCAGATCACTATCTTCTCCTATTTGTTGTAGCAGTTGATAGACAAGCAATTCTAATGACATTGGCATTTTAGCCTCTAACCCATACACTAGCTCTATTGACACTTGAAAAAACTAGTTCCCAACATGTTCTATTTTGCCCCAAAATCCATTTATGTCCCACTTTATACCTTCAATGTTGATCCTATAGTTTATAACCGATTGTAGATACCTTCCATAGGTTTTCATGTGTTTTCCTTTTAAAAATGCAAGGTAGGAAACCCAAAAAATGACTAAATCTCAAAATTTCTAAGTGTTTCCTTGTGTTTTAGTCTTTGTCAGAGTTTCAGAGTTTCGGTCTCCTACCTTCTATCATGGCATCCTTGCTAGCTTTGATGATTATGGCTGGAATTAGTTTAAGTGTTAAGTCCTGCAAAATTGTCTAAGTGTTTCAGAGGTTGGAGGTCAAGCTTGCAACCTTTCATCTTCTTTGAAACAAGTGTTAATGGGAAGGCCCAATCCCCAAAGTCTGTCTGAGGCATTAAAAAATTTTCTAAGTATTGCGGACTTCAGAAGTTAGAGTTGTGGTCTTTCGTCTTCTTTCAAGAGGGCGAAAGGAGGAAGGCCTGAAGACTGAAGTTTGACGGGGCCCGTATTCTTCTATGTTTTGTAGAAGTCGGTAGGTGGTGGTTCCCCTTTCTTCCTGTTAGGTCTCAAAAATGTAGGTTGCCAATCCTAAGAGGATGCCAAGCTCTATGTTTAGATTTGCAACATTTTTGAACTAACCTGACGAAATCAACCTTCAAGGTTTGATGATTTCCTATGCTTCAGGTCCTGCTACACCTAGGCGGGTGAACCTTGGAAAATTAAAGCAGACTGAATGTGAATGTATGGACTAATTAAATCTATCTACAATGACAAAGGATGTAGGATAGATGAAAAGCTTGCTAACTAATTTTGTATCTAATGCCTAATGAGTGATTGGTAGAAATTGTATAAGCAATATCAAGGTAAAAAGGATTTAAATAATGAGTTTAAATAGGACCAGTGCCTTGTTGGGTAACAGAGTCAATTGAAGGACTAGGACTAGTGGTTTCCTAATGGTAATAATTCTAATTATTTGGCACAATTCTAGTTTATAACTTGTATAAACGTGCAGGGAGATGATCGACAGACTCTTCTTAAATAATCCAACCAATATGATCTAATTTCTTGGTATTCACCAGAAGGCAATTTAATCCTTTCTTAAAGGAACCAATTGAGTGAAATACGCAAGAAATGACTGATAATATCAATATGGAGACAGAATGGCAATCCTAATTATATGGCTATACTTAGTAATCCAAACTAATACTTCTAGGTTACCGTGATTGATCAGAAGGATTTTAATTCCTCAAATGGAAACCAATTTATTCAATCACACAGATACAACAAAATGTGTATTGACAAATTAAATATATGCTTGATATATTGATCTGAATAACAAAGAAATACAGAATTGGAGACAACCACACAATTGAGTAACTTTAACAAACAATTGATACCAAGATAGAACCACTGAATCAGAGAACTTCAATCTACTTCTTCAAATAAAATATGCAACATAGTCTTCTTGAAACATTGTAGATTATATATCTGTATATATCCTACTGCTGATGATCTTTCAACATCAATTGTTTGAACTTATATAGATATTTCTATGAAGAGACATAACTCTTTGATAAGTCTTTTGGGTACTTAACAAGCATTAACAACTATTACATAACCATGATTAGGCTCTATTTAGCCATAAGTAAACTTTGGCCAGATGGTCCAAGTATTCTTGATCACGATGGGAATCAGTAAGCTCAACAGCACTTCTGGTAATCACATCAAGTGTGACCATCCTTTCCAGGTGCTTTCAAGCTTCTCCAGATCTTCATAAATAATAGGGACAGTGCACAAATCATCTAAATTAAACACTTCACAAACGACATTCTTTGACAAATGTACAATTGGTTCCCCCTGTGGGTTGCATATGGCTTTCAGGCTTGAATTGTAATGTTTGGCAAGTAGTTGGAGGAGTTCAACATTTAGGAATACGTTAGGCACAACCAGTTTTCCTAAATTCAAGTGCCATGGGTTTGACACAGGAGCATTCCTAAACCTTCTATTATAATGGAATCTGAAAAGCTTATATCCCCTGATTGGGGTCCAAATATCTGCCAAGCGCTTACATTTATCTTCTAGTTTCTCAACTTCTGCCCTAAGTTGAGCGGATCTTCTAGCCTTAGGAGTTGACCTAGGCAATTGATCAATTAAGTCCTGATTGAGTTTTCTATCCTTTATTTTTTCTTCACGGGTTTGATCAATTTTTTATTTCTTAGATTTACTAGTTTCCCCTTGTGATTTTCTACCTTTTCCCTTTCCCGGAGTCTCCATATTCAAATTTTGGGCAGAAAATTCAAACACAGGCTATATACAATAGTTCGTATGTATGTACCTATCGTTCTGTGGCTGTGATCGAAATCCTCTGCTTGCACTTCAAGAATTCCTTTGTATTCTCTTCTCATACAACCCTGTCAATTGTAATTACAATGATCGTAAAAGATTTCATAGCCGTTTGCATTTAATTGTTTGATCAATTCAATGTCGTTCATCGCTGTGAAATGTCACATCGCCATAACTCCTATCATCGGCGTGATTTTTAAAATGTCTGGGCGACCTTAATACTTCTTATGGCGCGAACAATCAATCGGCGTGACCCCTCAATTGTATTTCCGATGTTATGTTGAATCATATCTAAGTGGGCGCGACCATCGGTAGGATTTGTTTCATCACTGTATGGTTTAGATTTCCCTCCAATATAGTGAGTCTTACTGATATGACTATTGGTAAGAGTCTCACCGATAATAATTTGTTATTGGGGTGATCAATACTATCAGA
The DNA here is from genome assembly GCA_027924645.1 of Cunninghamia lanceolata. Lineage (NCBI taxonomy): Eukaryota > Viridiplantae > Streptophyta > Pinopsida > Cupressales > Cupressaceae > Cunninghamia > Cunninghamia lanceolata. Next base: position 8,392 of record BSBN01001114.1, read on the forward strand.
ATAACATTTTTATGTTTCCTCGAGCTTTTTCGTCTTACCGATAATCTTCTTTACTTTGGACCGGAATGACTATGTTAATATCTTACCGATATAGTTAAAACTTCTTATCAACGGGTATGACTTTATTTCCATCAGAATGAGATATACCATCGGGGTAATTTTTAAAGGATAACCCGATCACAATTATCTCCCTGATGGCCATTTTACATTCCTTATTGGAGAGAGTCTATCAAAGTGTCACCGACACCCTTTAATCGCCGTGACTTGTGAGTCGGCAAGACATAATTGCTTCGTTCCGATATGTTAAGTTACTCCGATAGATATGTGCATCGCTGTGACTCACACCGAAAGTTCCTTTTATTGTTTCGCCAAGACATTGGAGTATCGGAGACTTATTTGCTTTTCATCCCGATGGTTCATTTCTTGCCGATGGTTATTGTTTCCTTGCCCCCGTAGGATGTTCGGTAAGATTCTTGTCGAAATACTTCATCGGTATGATATATACCGTCGGGGTAGCTTTTAAAGGACCATCCGATGATTATTATTCATACCGATCGGTGTGACTACTTGGTTCTCTTACCGATGAAAGGCCATCGGTATTACTTCTTCCATCGGCGACTTCTATAAATCTCTTTCCGATCTCTATTCTCACGCCAATGCTTATTTTCATTGACTCCTCATGTATCGGTATAAACAATACAAAGTCTTGCCGATAGATTGATGTTTAAGTAATTTTGCATTGCTTAGCCGTGGACATCTTGTGGGATGTATCAATTTTTTACTATGGTTTTGGGATGTTTTTAGGATTTGCTCAAATATGGTGAAGTGAGAAGATAGTAAAAATTTTAAATTTTTATTGTCCCAACAGTGGCTCTGTCTGGGATGTATACTCCCTGTGAGTATGACAAGGATCCAGATCTCTTGGGGAAGTAGACCACATGTTTTATTTATTTGGGGTGATGTTTTTATGAAAATGGGAAAAGGAAAGTAACAAATGATGGGGAACGGGAATGATTCCTAAACTACTGTGCATGGAATATAATAGTTTTGAGAATTATTTGAGGGTTGTCCATGCACTGGCAACGCTCAATCCTCTTTGTACATGTTTATGAAAAGAACTACTTCAAGTATTGCCCATGTACAGGCAATTCCTGCTCTTCTCCAGACATATTCTGTAAGTAGTAAGAGTCATCACCTCCCTTGCTAGTGATAACGAAAGGACCCAACCATAGGGCTTCAAATTTTCCATGCTTTCCTTTGTCCTGACACCTCACATTCCACATCAGTACCAGATCATTTATTTTAAACTTTCTGTCTTTGGCCTTCTTGTCAAAGATATATTTTACTTGTGATTGTAACTTAACATTCTGCCTTTGAGCTATTCTTCTTGTTTCATCAAGTTCTGCCAGATGTTCCAACCTTTCCTCCATTGGTTCAGGAATGTTCAAGTCTTCCTGAAGAATGAATTTGTATACTGGTATACGATTTTCCAATGGTAATCTCGCTTGTGTTCCATACACTAGCTCAAAAGGAGATCTCCCAATTGCTCTTTTTATAGTAATCCTATTAGCCCACACTGCCATTCTTAATTTTGAATCCCAGGCCTTTTTGTTTCTATCCAACATTCTTTTTATGATTTTCAGGAGGCTTTTGTTACTTGATTCTGCTTGTCCATTTGCTTGTGGGTGGTAGGGGGCAACATAGGACATAGTGATGCCATGTGTACTACAAATTTTTTTGAATTCATCCAATCTGAAACACATTCCATTATCTGTAATTAACCTTACTGGGGTGCCGAATCTGAATATAATATTCTCCATCAGAAAGTTAATCACCACCCTACTTGTTGTCTATTTGGTTGGAATTGCCTCCACCCATTTTGTAAAGTAATTAGTTGCCACTAGAATCCATTTGTGTCCACCACTTGATTTCTTCGCAATTTCACCTATGAAATCAATACCCCACTGATAGAATGGAGCCTCGACTTGCATGGGTTTTAAGGGTAATGCTCCCTGATATTTCAACTTCCCTGAAAACTTTTGACATGCCTCACATTTCCTAGTGTAGTGATATGAATCATTAAATACCTTCGGCCAATAGTATCTGGCCCTTAAGATCTTGTGGGCTGTAGTCTTTGCTGAAAAGTGACCTCCACACATGCCTTCATGTAACTCTTTCATGATATGTTTTGATTGATGCTCATCTAGGCATAATAGTAGAATTCCATCTCTGTTTTTCCAGTAAAGATCCCCATCAATAAATACATATTTTGAAGCTTGCAATTTAAGTGTCCTCCTTTTGTTATCATCATACCCTTCTGGACACTTCATATGTTTTAGATAATATATAATGTCAGAATACCATGGAGTATGCTCAATACTAGAACTTGCATTATCAACATCATTAGCACTACATATCTGGGAAGCTTCTAGATTACTTTCAGCCATCAATTTGGCGAGACCTTGTCCTCTCACTAGCTTAGTGATCTGGATTTCATTATTGAATTCCCGAATTCTATTGATCCATCTGCATCTTCTACCAGTGACTTCGGTTTGGACCAATACATCCTTAACTGCAGCATTAGGTACATATGCTATGATTTTAGCTCCCACTAAGTATGGTCTAAAGGTTTTTACTGCTTTTACCAATGCATATGCCTATTTTTCAACAATGTCATACTTTAACTCTGCACTCTGAAGGGATTTGCTGAAAAATGAGATGGGCTGTTCATATCCATCATTGTTTTTCTGCAATAGCACTACTGCAACTGTATGGTAAGAGGCAAATGAAAACAATTGGAATGGTTTATTGAAATCTGGGGATATCAAGACAGGAGCTTCTTTGATTGCTTTCTTGATAGTAGCAAATGCTTCTACTGTTTCTGCTGTCCATTTTACTTCTGAGTTTTTCCTCAGCATCTTTGATATAGGACAAATAATTTCTGCAAAATTGGATATAAATCTTCTGACAAAGTTAATCTGACCAAAAAATGATTGTATAGCTTTCACATTTTTTGGAACAGGTACTTGATCAATTGCTTTTACTCTTTCTAGATCTATTTTCACTCCATCTTTTGAGACTATGTGACCAAGTAGTTTCCCCTCTGTCATTGCAAAATTGCACTTCTTAGGATTCAATGATATCCCATATTCAAGGGCTTTGATAAATATTTGCTCTAAGTGTGTGCAATGATCCTCAACCCTCTTGGAATATGCTGTCAAGTCATCTTGGTACACTATCATGATCTTATTTATTAATTCAGCAAAAGCCACATCCATTGCTCTTTGAAATGTTGCTCCAGCATTAGTTAATCCAAATGGCATTCTCAAATATACATACGTTCCCCATGGAGTGGTGAATGCAGTCTTAAATTGTTCTGTTTCTTTGACTTTTACTTAATTGTAACCTAAGAAGCCATCCATCATTGATAATAATTCACACCCAATAACTTTCTGTAATATTAGACTATGTGTGGATTTCAGAAATTTTGATTTTCATAATAATCGGCACAATGTAAGAAGTTGATTATATCAGTATCATTATCAAACACTTTCCAGTTATGTATATTATCTGGGATGGTAGGTCTAGTTTTGTATTCAACCTCTGTAATTCCTCCCAATGTGAGATCATCCCTTTTCAATGCGATATTTGCTAGAAAATCTGCCATAATGTTTTTAGACCTATCAATCCAATTGATTGAAAAGGCATCAAATAATTTAATATTATCCTAGAGTGCATTTCTGTACTGTCTCAACCTCTTGTTTTTTGATAAGTACTTTTCTCTCACTTGTGAGGTAACCAATTCAGAATCACCATACACAGTTAACTTTTTTATTTTATGCTTAGTGGCTATGTTGAAACCAATGAGCAAAGCTTCATACTCAGCTACATTGTTTGTATATTCAAATGTTAATAGAAAAGAGTATTTGAAAGTTTTACCTCCTGGTGAAATGAAAACTACTCCAGCCCCATTTCCTATTTTGCTGCATGCACCATCGAAATACATCTTCCATACATCATTTTTTTCTTTCATAGATTCAGTGTGTATTGGATCAGTGTTACACAATTCTGGTGTAGTTTCTGTTGATAACTGAGAGGGGGGGGGTGAATCAGTTATCCTAATTATTTCCCTTTTTGAACTTTCTTATTAATTAATGCAGCATTGAATCAAACACAAAAACATTACCATGAAATAAGAAACACATGACACAGTATTTTTGACGTGGAAACCCTGTTAAGGGAGAAAACCACGGGGTGATTAACCCAAAAATTATTCTCTGTTAGAAGAATAGGAAATTACAAAAATGGCACTTGCCAATTAGGGCTCACTGCCCGAGCACACTGCTCACAAAGAGGCCCACTGCCTACAAGGAGACACACTGTCTACAAAGTGATAAGAATCACAGTCTTGAACTGATTGGAAGCATCTACATATGCTGGAGTTCAGTTCCGGTTAGGCACAGTACACTGATCTGCTGCACTTCATCTTTCCTCTGTTCTTTATTCTGTTATCCTTTCACATACCGGATCTTTCTTGCTACTTCTGCTCTGTTCTTGCACTTATTCGCATATTCCTTCACACAATCACACATTTCACAACTAAATCCATCCTCTATATATATCCGCACAAGTAATTTCATCACCTTTCTAGTCGGCATCCGGAACAGTCTAGTTTCTTACAAACTCTGTTCTGTCGGCTGAATCCTTGCTCACCAAGCAATGCGGATCAAGCATATACTTGTAGATATCATTAATCATGTCGGCCAAACATGATTCATGCCTTCACAACCTTTACCATCAATAGTAACACATCCGGAAAATAGTCTGATACTCTGTCAGTCAGTTCTTCCTCTGTTCTCTCTCTCTCAGGAATCCGGTACTCAACTATTCATATCTTTTTCTTTGTTCATCACCGGAGGCTAAATCCTTGGAATATACTACTCAAGGTAGTCCTCTTGACTTCCCCAAATCCACACTGCACCAAGACACTTCCTCTGAGAGATCCGGACCACTCTGTCGGACCTTGCCATATGCTCTGTTCTTGTTCACCGGACCACAACAATCTTCATTCTGACTTCCGGTAGAGACACACCATGATTTGCGGATATGTGGGATGACCTTTGTTGCCATCAATGACAACAACCATGAATCCATATAGTGTCTCTTGCCAACAATCTCCCCCTTTGGCATTGATGGCAACACTTAGTGAAAAATGACTAAGTGTTTACACTATGCTCCCCCTTGGCTGATGCTCTATCTTTATATACAATTTCCGGAACTCCCCCTTAGTTGGATTCCTCATTTTTCACTACTCCTCACTCCCCCTTTGACATCAATGGCAAAGGGTAGGGTCCGCACACCAAAATTTTCAAAAAAAAAAAAAATTTCTATACATAGCCGCATATTTACATACTCACATATACTGAAGAATGTCTGCAAAGGATGTCTTCAATTGGATCAGTTCTGTAGCCCAACTTTGCTTCATTCTATCCAAAATTGAAATGTGACCACTCAACAAAAATGCAAAAGCTTCTGCCCTCTTGAGATCTGTCAGATCATTTGTTTGGGCGGTGGTCTGAGCATCACTGATGGCCTGATGCATAGTTTCCAACTTAGGGATTATAATCCTTCTAAGTTCTCCCATCCGGTTAGTGATATTCTTCCTTTCCTTCTCAAGGTTCTTTATTTCATTCAAGACTGCAATAGTCTGACATTCTTGATTTACTATGGAGGAAGAGAGAGGATCAAAACTTTGAGATAAACTTTGTAGTTTGTCCTGTTCCTCTTTTATTTTCTTATCTATTTCAACTGTTGCCTTTGACCAGGAGATACAAAATTTGTAAATATCACCGCCATCCTTAAGAGCACTTTCTAAGCTCTTTATTCCAATACTCATATTTCTCCTATCGTTAGAGATTAATCCTAATACTTCTGAAAATCTTTTATCCAAAAATTCCTTCCGGACCTTTTCTTCAGCTGATTTTTCTAGAGAATCAAAATGTGTATCAACACTGCTGACTAAGGTTTTTAGATTACCGGAAGAGGAGGCTGTCGGATCTATCTGGATTGATGGCATAATCTTTACAAGTACTCCGGAAGCAGCCTCTATCAACTCACAGTCTTCCATATGAGACTTCAGGAGTTTTTCATTTGCCTTGGCATTTGCAAATGAAGCTATTTTCATTGTTTGTACCGGAGAGAGAGAGTCAAAGTCGAATGGGCCTTTTAGAAGCTCCGGTTCATCAATCTCTAAAGTTTCTTTGCTCAAAAATTGTTGAACAGTTTGTGCAGTGTCTCTTGCCGGAGACAGATGTTTCTTTTCTTCTGCAGTCTTGGAACTGTCAACCTCTTTATCTTTCACCACTGCTTCCTTCTCCTGTAATTTCTCTTCTTCTTTGGATCCGGAGACTGTAGGGGAAACCGGAGGAGAGATGCTAGCCTGTTCATAGGCCACTTCTTCTGGAGTAGAGGGTTCCAAGTCCACAGCTGTTTCTGCACCTAAGTCCTCTACAACAGGAAGATTGAAACTTTTGAAGGCCTTCCGGAGGATCTCTTCTGTCTCTTTGGCCACCTTGTCAGTCTCACCAAGCATGAGTTGGTTCATCCTGGCTTTACTTCTGAACTCATCTTTGCAATCTTTGAATATTATGTTCATTGTCTTGGGATCAATTTGAGGATATAGCTGAATAGCTATCTGCTCTCGGATCTCAAGATCTTTTGCATGAGCATTATTCTTTCTTATTTCTAATTCCTTTTCTAGGCTTTTAGGAATTTCAGAAATAATCTCAATAAAAGCTTTATTGTAGATGTTCAAGTACCTTATTATGGCTTCTTGCAGGATCTTTTGATCTGCCTCATTGTAGTCATCATAGAATTCAGCCACGGGTTGAAGGTTCCCGTCCACAGTGACTGATTTGACTACACTGTCTAGAGACAGGGTGGGCTTTGCAGAAAATTCTTCTGTCATTTCTTCCTTGTCTCGGCCAGAAGAGGGTTTACCGGTTTCTTTCTTTTTCTGTTTCTTTATTTCTTTCACTCCTTCATCTGACTCAGTTTCTTCTTCATCCTTTTGGCTTTGATAAGCTCTTGAGGCTTTTGTCTTGGATCTTTTACCGGATCCCTGGACTTCCGGTTTTGAGCTTTTGGTTTTGACAGGTGTGGATCCTTTAGATGATCTGGTCCGGGTTGAGGATTCCACCAGAGCACTTTTCTTGCTTTTCTTTTCTGCCTCTTTCTTTTCTTCCTCAGATTTTCTTCTCTTTTCCCGGCTGGCATGAAGTGCCTCTTTTGAGATGCCTAGGCCTTGAGCAATATGCTCAACTTCTTTTCTTACCTTCCTCTTTATCTTCGGTTCCCTGAGTTCTACATGTATCTTTACACTCAGCTCCTCAAAGGTTCCAAACCTTTCTGCCTTTGGATCTTTGGGCTGACTTAGCATGTGTTGAACATGCAGCTCCACTATTTGTTCATCCACTTCATACCCCATGGGCATGATCCATACAGTTCTTGGTTCTATTGCCTCCATTAGACACTGATCTATTTCTACCATGAAGCATACTGTGTCTTTGTACTTTTCAACGAGGGATAGGGGTATTCTTTCTCTTGCATGCATCATGCTTTGGAAGTTCTTGAAGTATCCCCATAGAGCTGTGTTTCTTGCTTTAGCATCCCCAAGTCCATGCAAATAGTCTCTGATTTGGATGGCAACCGGTCTGTCATTCTGCCATATCCATCCACTGGATCCGAGAAGCTCGTTCATGTAGTAAAAGAAGAGACAAAGGATCAGATTGCCATACTTGAAGGAGTTTTTCTTGTCCTTCTTAATCTTCTGTAGATTTTCAAAGAGTTGGTTTACAAGAAGCTCACACAAGTCATAGTCTGCATTCTCCTTTAACATTTGATAGGCTGTGTAGATTGCAGTTCCCGGTACTGAATTTTCCCTACTGGAGTGATAGATTTTGTAACCAATTATCATAGATGCAAATTTGACATCCGGTTCAGTGATGTCATCAACTGTCATAGCTCTCTTGTCAAACTTGGATCCGGTTGCATCACTAACTGTCTGATTTTTGATAGACTTGAGAACAGGTAATCCACCGGATGAGTGCAGACCGGTTACAACCCTAATTGCATCTTTGGTGATCTTGAAGGGCTTGTTCAACCATAGGAAGTTGTCATGTACTCTACTTAGTACATACCGGACCCATTCATCTTCTTCAAAACAGGGGAAATGAATGTACTGTGCAAAGTGTTTGTCCCGGATGGCTTTGTACTGAGGTTTGATCTCAAAGGAGTCATCTATCAATTGTTTGTGATAGATATCCATCAGTTTTGATTCTCCAAAGTCTTCAAGATTCGCATGGATGTAAACCCTAATATCTTCCGTGTGCAATACACCATGAGGAACACTAGAGAAGGCTCCTAGTGGATCTACCTCCAAGGATTTGTAAGGATGTTTCTTGAATGTGGGGCGAGGTCTATCAGAGATCTTAACTATATTCGGAGTAGCCATTCTTCAAAGATTTGCAGTGAGATAATGAAAACGGAGAATACCTTATGCGCCTTCGGTTTGCACGGAGTGGTTGGATTGATTTCTTTATGCAATGACTTCGGCAGGAGATCTTTGGTGTGCTTGATGAATCTTGTTGCAGAGCTCCGCTTTTCGCTTCTTCTTGGATGTGGAATGATCAAATGATTGTTGAGAATCCCTTATATCATTTCGCAAACCCTAATATCTGTTTGCAATAAATGCTTCACCTATATTATTCTGGTTTGCCTTGTTCGGATAGCTTGGAGTATCCTGGATCAGTCCTGATCTATGAACATCATGCGGATCTTTCAATCATGAATAAATTGAGATAACACATCACAAGGACATCCCAAACACTCTGTCCAATCCGCAGAATAAGACAATGCACTTCCGGATCTCTCCGGACCCTTTTTGTAATCCTCTGTCATTCCGGAGCATCTCCCGAAACAGGTCTTACTTGATCGATCACAGCTTCTTCACATTTTCATGCGGACCTCTGAAATCTTATCTAGATCATCTCAAGACTTATATCTTTAAACCCTTTACTCCGCATCTTGTGACACATCCGGCACCACTTGATTGGCTGGGGGAACAAGATTTTCTTTGAGTCTCCCCCTGAGCCAGAGCTCACTTTTTAATTTCTGGAAGAAATATCAGCACCAGAGTCTGGTGTGGATCCAACCTCTACATTCTCTGAACTTTTCTTCACCCAAATCTTGCTCATCTGATTCCTAACTTCATCCGCATTCATCTTTTGTTTACCCTTGTCTTGATTCTGATTATACACCGGACCTCTTTTGTCCTGATTCTTGCTTCTGCAGACTTTAGCATTATGACCAGACCTATTACAGATTTGGCAAATAACATTTCTTTGCATATTTGACTGATAACCTCTTGATCTACATTGATTAGCCATATGACCTACTCTATTGCATGTAAAGCATCTACCTTTGAATGATTTGTTTACTTGCATATTTCTGCATTCATGGGATTTGTGTCCATACCTTTTGCAGTTAAAGCACTGTCCGGAGAAGGATGAGTTAATCTGATTCATTCTCTTTCTGCACTGATTAGCTTTGTGACCAAAGTGGTTGCAGCTATGGCAGTATCCATTGAAAGATGGATATCTTTGAGCATTGGGCTGTCTTACCGGAGGTCTTCTAGGCCTATTCCTTGGATTTTCTGATCCAAAATTCTTTTGACCGGATCCGGAGCTTTCTCCTTTCTCATATCCCAAACCATACTTGTCATCTGTCCTCTTTTGACTTCCAAGAAGTACTTCAAGTTGGGCAGAACTTATCTTGAATTTTTATTTATATTCATTTGCTGTTTGAAGATCTCTTTTGAGAGAGGCAATTTGATCCTCAAGTTTTTCTTCATTATCTTTGGCATCTTCAAGATCAGATTCAAGATGTCTGATAATCCTGTCCATCTGGTGGCATTCTTCTAATTTTTCTTTAAGAGATTGTCTTAGATTGTCTTCAGCTTTTCTTTTTTCTTCAATCTCTTGAGTAAACTTTATAGTTCCTGATTCCATTTCATGTCTTAACATAATGACTTCTTTTGATAACTTTTCACATAACTTGGTTTGCTCAGTCAATTCTTCATTTGTATTGCTTTCTTCACTTTGTCTTGCCAATTGTTGGAGCAGCTCCTTTCTCTTTTTCATAGAGAGACTTAATTTGTCTTTTAATTCTCTCATGAATTCATCAGCCTGTTTGAGTCTTTCCTTTAATTCATTGACTTCAGAATTTGACTGTTCAAGATCCTCAAGGGCAGTCTTGAGTTGCTCCCTTAAACCATATGCATCCATTTGAACTCCCAGATCTTCCTCAAGCTGTTAGGCTCTATTAGGAGGAACTTAGCTCTGATACCAATTGTTGATAACTGAGAGGGGGGTGAATCAGTTATCCTAATTATTTCCCTTTTTGAACTTTCTTATTAATTAATGCAGCATTGAATCAAACACAAAAACATTACCATGAAATAAGAAACACATGACACAGTATTTTTGACATGGAAACCCTGTTAAGGGAGAAAACCACGGGGTGATTAACCCAAAAATTATTCTCTGTTAGAAGAATAGGAAATTACAAAAATGGCACTTGCCAATTAGGGCTCACTGCCCGAGCACACTGCTCACAAAGAGGCCCACTGCCTACAAGGAGACACACTGTCTACAAAGTGATAAGAATCACAGTCTTGAACTGATTGGAAGCATCTACATATGCTGGAGTTCAGTTCCGGTTAGGCACAGTACACTGATCTTCTGCACTTCATCTTTCCTCTGTTCTTTATTCTGTTATCCTTTCACATACCGGATCTTTCTTGCTACTTCTGCTCTGTTCTTGCACTTATTCGCATATTCCTTCACACAATCACACATTTCACAACTAAATCCATCCTCTATATATATCCGCACAAGTAATTTCATCACCTTTCTAGTCGGCATCCGGAACAGTCTAGTTTCTTACAAACTCTGTTCTGTCGGCTGAATCTTTGCTCACCAAGCAATGCGGATCAAGCATATACTTGTAGATATCATTAATCATGTCGGCCAAACATGATTCATGCCTTCACAACCTTTACCATCAATAGTAACACATCCGGAAAATAGTCTGATACTCAGTCAGTCAGTTCTTCCTCTGTTCTCTCTGTCTCTCAGGAATCCGGTACTCAACTATTCATATCTTTTTCTTTGTTCATCACCGGAGGCTAAATCCTTGGAATATACTACTCAAGGTAGTCCTCTTGACTTCCCCAAATCCGCACTGCACCAAGACACTTCCTTTGAGAGATCCGGACCACTCTGTCGGACCTTGCCATATGCTCTGTTCTTGTTCACCGGACCACAACAATCTTCATTCTGACTTCCGGTAGAGACACACCATGATTTGCGGATATGTGGGATGACCTTTGTTTCCATCAATGACAACAACCATGAATCCATATAGTGTCTCTTGCCAACAATTTCTCCAACTTTGAAGACTCCTAAATCTGTATCACAAAAGAAATTTATCTGATGTCGATCCATTCTTTCTATAATATTGTCATACCTTGGCTCTCTGCACAGCTTGATTTCTTTGCCTCCCACTGGTATGGTGGCGTATGATAAATCTAACTGAACATTCCCTCCTGCCATTGCAGCCCATTACCTTGATAGAAGCATTCCATAATACGGTGGGATGTCAACCACAGTAATATCAATGTTATAAGTTGCTTCAGGGTGTGAGGCAAGCTTTATCTCTACATCCTTCATAATACCAACTACTGGGATAGATCTGTTATCCATTGCATAACACTGGCCAAATGTAGTATCAACCCACATTCCCAATTCTTTCATAACTGCTATAGGCATGATGTTCATGGCAGCACCTGAATCAATCATGCAATTCCTGACTATCCTGTTCTTGATTAATAGTGTAGTATAGAATGGGTCTACCTGTGAGGGATTTTTTGTCAGTGTATCACCAAGGTATACCTCAGGCATTTGGAATGTTTCTTGATGGACATTGTTCATTCTAATTTCAGGTCCTTTATGTTTTTGACTTGGTGTATCAGAAATCAGCTTAACAACTGTACTTCTATATTTATCTGTCTTCATCATTTCCAAAAGTGGAACTGATATTTTGACCTGAGACACTACATGGGCAATGTCAAAAGAATGGGCTGTAGTCTGATCACTCTTTTCTATCTTTATATTTTCCTTTTCTTGATTTTGTAATCTTTCTTTTGTTTTATCCTTACCACCCTTTTCTGGTTCTTTAAATGATGACTTCGTATTATTCTTTTTGTTATTTTGATCTTTTATGAACACACTCCCAGGAGTTCCTTGTTCAACATTTGTTGTTCTATTCCTTAAGTTGTAGGTGTTTCGAGCTTGAGCTACTGCAGCCACTGTAAGAGCTTCTCTTTCATCCTCAGTAGGCTTTCTCCATTGACCATATGGCTGGTTGTTATAACAAATAGGTTGCTCACAACTATCTTCCTGATCTGAGAACACTTCTTTTTCTCCCATGTTGATGTGATGCCTTTGATTTCCTACATCATACTCATATCGTTCTTCTTCTGAAGAAGAGTAATCTTCAGTCACCACACATGGTGTATCCTGCATCATATTTATGGTGTGATTGTCTCTATTATAATTGTATAGCATTTCCTCTTGTTGTACTGATTTAGCTACCTCACAGTATTCAGGTAAATGTGGTAAATTACACACCAAACACCAAGGTTTATTTTCTACCACATGTGCCATGTTTCTTTTCAGGGGATTAGGAGTATCCTTTCCATACTGTTGCTTTCTACTGTTGTCGATGGGTCTCCCATCCTTCCAATTTGTATTGTAGGGCATATCATGCAACCTAGGCCTTTCATGCCTATGTTGACCCTCTGGTTTAGTCTGTTTAACATTTGGGTTCTGAGGATTTCTATGATTGTCCCTCTTACTAACCATTCCTGTAGCCTTCCTATTGTTTTCAATGGTTAAGGCCACTTTCTGTGCTTCGGCTAGGGTTACAAGACACCGATTTCTAAGCTCGTACTCTGTTTTGGGGTCAAATGCTTTCATATAAATACTCAGTGCTGCTGGATCAAATAACTTGGCTCCATGTGGTACCTTATTATGTAATTTGGAAAATTTTAGGTTGAAATCATATACTGATTCATTTTGATACTTCTGTATACTTATCAATTCATGTAATGCAAACTCAGGGGCATATTGGTTGCCATACTGGTCCTTAAACTGGTTATGGAAATCAGTTATTGAACTGATTTGAGGCATCAGGCAGGTTGTTAAACCAGTCTCTGGCATCTTCAGTGAGGGACATCATGAATAACCTCATTCTAATATCTTCCTAGTCCATACCAATATCCTGCATGAAAGCATTGAAACTTCTGATATGATCTTCTGCAGATATTGCATTGTTTCCAGTAAACTTGGGAACCATATTTCTCCAAGTACTAGCCATAGGATATGGATACAACTGATATCCAGTTAAATTAAATTGACTACATATATTTGCAAGGTTTTGAGGTGGGAAGTTCAAGGGTGGTGGATTGGGATAGTAATTATATCCACCTGGTGGCTGATGATATGCATATTGTTACTGTTGGTTCATGTGGGGATTTGTGTAAGGGTTTTGTGGTCTCCAATGTTGTTGACCAGGGGGTGGGTAAGGATTTTCCATATGTTGAGATGTATTATGCATGGGAGGTGGCCTAGGGTTTTGGGAAATAATGTTCTGATGACTTCCAGATGCATGTGAGTTTTGAACACCACTTGTATTTTGCTGTGAATTTCTTGAAATGTTTCCTCTATGCGGAGGTACATATTTTGGGGGAGCTCTTTTGGCTTTACTTTTCCTCTGTTGAATTTCTTGCTGCAACAATTCTCTCTTCCTGTATCTTGTACCTTTCAAGTTCTTTCCGAAGCTTGAGCACCTCCTGTTGCTCTTCACTCATACTTCCTAGATTCTCCGGATTGTTATTTATTTCCTGATTTTCTGGATTGTCATTCATTTCTTGATTTGATAATCCATATCCTATCTCTTCTCCTTGATGTAATGACATCTTGAAATCATGTTCAGCTTGATTTCGATCAATATCCCTCATGACCTGTGCATCATGCTCAAGCTGCTCTTGAGGAGTTGGTCTGTATCTTGCCAAAATATCATCAGTTGCTCCATTGAGATTCTCGTTTGAACCATGTAGAGGTGTGAACTTATTGTGAATTAAAATATTTTGCTCTGAATTATTCTCTTGGGTATCCAGATTATTATCTTGGTGAGAATAATTTGAAGTTCCATTTCTTTTAGAAATGTTTCTAAGTGGTGGAGATGACTGCAATTTTTTACCTTCCATCTTAGATCTCCTACCATCCATCTGATATTAAATTCTTTGTTATAACTGTAACTAGAGTCGCCACCTATTAATAAATAGGAAAAGTTTGTAATTTATCTATAGGGTTCTTGTCACCAACAGAGTTACCAATTAAATTTTCTGAAATGACTCTATGAAAGAAATGATTAATTTCTAAGGTCTTTTATTTAAATCCTCAGTAGAGTCGCCAATTTGTTAGGTCTCAAAAATGCAGGTTGCCAATCCTAAGAGGATGCCAAGCTCTATGGTTAGATTTGCAACATTTTTGAACTAACATGAGGAAATCAACCTTCAAGGTTGATGATTTCCTACGCTTCAGGTCCTGCTACACCTAGGTGGGTGAACCTTGGAAAATTAAAGCAGACTGAATGTGAATGTATGGACTAATTAAATCTATCTACAATGGCAAAGGATGTAGGATAGATGAAAAGCTTGCTAACTAATTCTATATCTAATGCCTAATGAGTGATTGGTAGAAATTGTATAAGAAATATCAAGGTAAAAATGATTTAAATAATGAGTTTAAATAGGACCAGTGCCTTGTTGGGTAACAGAGTCAATTGAAGGACTAGGACTAGTGGTTTCCTAATAGTAATAATTCTAATTGTTTGGCACAATTCTAGTTTATAACTTGTATAAACGTGTAGGGAGATGATCGACAGACTCTTCTTAAATAATCCAACCAATATGATCTAATTTCTTGGTATTCACCAGAAGGCAATTTAATCCTTTCTTGAAGGAACCAATTGAGTGAAATACGCAAGAGATGACTGATAATATCAATATGGAGACAGAATGGCAATCCTAATTATATGGCTATACTTAGTAATCCAAACTAATACTTCTAGGTTACCGTGATTGATCAGATGGATTTTAATTCCTCAAATGGAAACCAATTTATTCAATCACACAGATACAGCAAATGTGTATTGACAAATTAAATATATGCTTGATATATTAATCTGAATAACAAAGAAATACAGAACTAGAGACAACCACACAATTGAGTAACTTTAACAAACAATTGATACCAAGATAGAACCACTGAATCAGAGAACTTCAATCTACTTCTTCAAATAAAATATGCAACATAGTCTTCTTGAAACATTGTAGATTATATATCTGTATATATCCTACTGCTGATGATCTTTCAGCATCAATTGTTTGAACTTATATAGATATTTCTATGAAGAGACATAACTCTTCAATAAGTCTTTTGGGAACTTAACAAGCATTAACAACTATTACATAACCATGATTAGGCTCTATTTAGCCATAAGTAAACTTTGGCCAGATGGTCCAAGTATTCTTGATCACGATGGGAATCAGTAAGCTCAACAACACTTCTGGTAATCACATCAAGTGTGACCATCCTTTCCAGGTGCTTGCAATCTTCTCCAGATCTTCATAAATAATAGGGACAGTGCACAAATCATCTAAATTAAACACTTCACAAACGACATTCTTTGACAAATGTACAATTGGTTCCCCCTGTGGGTTGCATATGGCTTTTAGGCTTGAATTGTAATGTTTGGCAAGTAGTTGGAGGAGTTCAACATTCAGAAATACGTTAGGCACAACCACTTTTCCTAAATTCAAGTGCCATGGGTTTGACACAGGAGCATTCCTAAACCTTCTATTATAATGGAATCTGAAAAGCTCATATCCCCTGATTGGGGTCCAAATATCTCCCAAGCGCTTACATTTATCTTCTAGTTTCTCAACTTCTGCCCTAAGTTGAGCAGATCTTCTGGCCTTAGGAGTTGACCTAGGCAATTGATCAATTAAGTCCTGATTGAGTTTTCTATCCTTTATTTTTTCTTCACGGGTTTGATCAGTTTTTTGTTTCTTAGATTTACTAGTTTCCCCTTGTGATTTTCTACCTTTTCCCTTTCCCGGAGTCTCCATATTCAAATTTTGGGCAGAAAATTCAAACACAGGCTATATACAATAGTTCGTATGTATGTACCTGTCGTTCTATGGCTGTGATCGAAATCCTCTACTTGCGCTTCAAGAATTCCTCTGTATTCTCTTCTCATACAACCCTATCAATTGTAATTACAATGATCGTAAAAGATTTCATAGCCGTTTGCATTTAATTGTCTGATCAATTCAATGTCGTTCATCGCTATGAAATGTCACATCGCCATAACTCCTGTCATCGACGTGATTTTTAAAATGTCTGGGCGACCTTAATACTTCTTATGGTGCAAACAATCAATCGGCGTGACCCCTCAATTGTATTCCCGATGTTATGTTGAATCATATCTAAGTGGGCGCGACCATCGGCAAGATTTGTTTCGTCGCTGTATGGTTTAGATTTCCCTCCCATATAGTGAGTCTTACCGATATGACTATCGGTAAGAGTCTCACCGATAATAATTTGTTATCGGGGTGATCAATACTATCAGAATAACATTTTTATGTTTCCCTGAGCTTCGTCATCTTACCGATAATCTTCTTTACTTTGGATCGGAATGACTATGTTAATATCTTACCGATATAGTTAAAAGTTCTTATCAACGGGTATGACTTTATTTCCATCAGAATGAGATATACCATCAGGGTAATTTTTAAAGGATAACCCGATCACAATTATCTCCCCGATGGCCATTTTACATTCCTTATCGGAGAGAGTCTATCAAAGTATCACCGACACCCTTTAATCGTCGTGACTTGTGAGTCGGCAAGACATAATTGCTTCGTCCCAATATGTTAAGTTACTCCAATAGATATGTGCATCGCTGTGATTCACACCGAAATTTCCTTTTATTGTTTCGCCAAGACATTGGAGTATCGGAGACTTATTTTCTTTTCATCCCGATGGTTCATTTCTTGCCGATGGTTATTGTTTCCTTGCCCCCATAGGATGCGAAATACTTCATCGGTATGATATATACCATCGGGGTAGCTTTTAAAGGACCATCCGATGATTATTAGTCATACCGATCGGTGTGACTACTTGGTTCTCTTACCGATGAAAGGCCATCGGTATTACTTCTTCCATCGGTGACTTCTATAAATCTCTTTCTGATCTCTATTCTCACACCGATGCTTATTTTCATTGACTCCTCATGTATCGGTATAAACAATACAAAGTCTTGCCGATAGATTGATATTTAAGTAATTTTGCATTGCTTAGCCGTGGACATCTTGTGGGATGTATCAATTTTTTACTATGGTTTTGGGATGTTTTTAGGATTTTCTCAAATATGGTGAAGTGAGAAGATAGTAAAAATTTTAAATTTTTACTGTCCCAACACTTCCTTCCTTTTCAGAAGGCCAATGGTGGAAGGCCTGAGGCCCAACCCTAAAGTTCTATATATATATGTGTGTTGCGAAGGTCGGAGATCCTTTTGTTTTCTTTTAAAGTATAGGCTGTAAGGCAGAAGGCCCGAGCTTCGAAGCCCGACTTGTTGGAGGCCGACGTCTTGGTCTTCCTTTCTCTCTGAGGTGCCAAAAATGTCAGAAAATGTGTCATTATTGTGAATTGGGTAGTTGAATTCAATGTTTTTATTGTTGTAGATGGGGTTGGTGATGGTTTTCCCACCCAGTTCATTCTCAGACCCGCGTGTGAATGTTATAAAGGCTGATTTGGAATTCTTTCTAAGGGTTGGTTGCTGAAACAATTGTCTGGTCTGTAGTGCCTCAGGATAATTTTAGGGCTTGAAATCAAGTCAGTCAAAGAATTGAATGGAGGAATGTATTTGATGTAGTGTAGGAATGAATTGTAATGCATATTTCATGTAGTTGTATGTCTCCATGACTATTTGTAGTGATTCAGGGGAATGCATAGTCGCAACTTTTTTATTTTACCTTCACCACATTTACTGGTGTGATTGTAATAGAGATTTGATAATGTGTGACAACATTCAAGTCAATACAAGCTTTATTTGAGTCATCTCTTTGTTGCAAATGGGTCATTGTAGTTTGGTTTTGGATAATTAAGTATGTTTAATGTATGAAGTATAATTTGAGAAATGTATGTGAATACATTTTAGTTTTCTGTTGATGCTGGTTCAATCATTTTCTTCCTTGTTTAGTGCTTATGACTTAGTTGCCCATTGGAGTAGGCACCGGTCCATATTGGAGAGGGATCAATCATTATTTTAAATCAAACAAATCATTCACTCGTGGTTAAAAAAAAACATCTTTCCTGTGCATGAACATTCACACAGTTGATATCAGCTATATAGAGGTCTTATAATAACCAACTATTCTCAGTTTAGTAACAAATTTGGGGCTGAGAGAGCGATCTGGGTGTAGTTATTAGTATTTTTAGTTGTTCAATTGGTTTGAACTCAATACCTATTCAGGTATACCCCTTGGAATATCCCTCCAATGTTTAAGCTGAGCTCAAAGTGCAGAGACTACCCACTCCTATAGGTTGACCAAAATCACCCTTAACCTATTGATAAACCTCCTTTTAATCACCCCGACGATATCCCTAGCCTAGGTGATTATGAAATGTTTTAGGGTTCGGGGTTGCAGTCATTTTGGGAGTCAATTTTTTTGGTGCCATTACCGGGGAAGTAACACTTCGGTTCAGATTTGAAGACCTTAGTAACATAGTCATTAAAGAAAGTTGCAGTCATAGATGAGTGTAGTTTGTTGTGTGTTGGAGTTGGCATCCCGTCAACTTACGCCAACATTTTTGGTGCCATTGCTGGGGAGAATTTAAGGGTTCAAAGAAATTAAAGACTTTGCTGGTGAGTTGTGAACCTAGAATTAGTTTTGTGACCTTGAAGATCAATAACACTTCAAGGGATTTCTTCATTCAGTGAGGTGGCAACTCTGCTGTCAAAGAAAACAAAGTGTTGATGTTGTGTACATGATTCAAAGAGACTACAGTTGGTTAAGGTACATGTCCTTTCTTCTAGCTGTGAACCATGGTTTCTTTCTCAGTAAAGAAACATATTATTTTCTCTCCTTTTCCCTACACAAGTGATTTATAATCAGCTATGGCCGAGTGGAATGGATAAGTTTACCCTAGGGAAATTTTTTTAAATGTATCATATGATGAATGCCATAGTTACTATGAGAGGGAGAGTGTCCATGAGTATGATGAGGACAAAGGTCCCTGCTATTCATATAGCCCAAGCCTATATGCACCCTTGCGTAATCAAAGTGGGTCAACTAGGCTGTAGTATGAAATTGAAAAAGAGAAGTAGTTGCTGGAGTCTCTGTTGCAATAGGAAAAAGAATTATAAAATCAAATTAGGCTATGTCAATCCAAGCCTCAATCCAATGCCCTTCCTGTTGTTTCTAGTGGCTCACTTCTTTAGCCCCCTCCCATTGCTACTGAGACTACATACAAACAAATAGATCTCTCATGGGTTGATTATAAAATGTAGTCCATGCCTAATAAGATCTATTATCAAATGCCATTATTTTATGGGTGTGAGGTTTATGATGGGAAAGCACATATTGAGGCATTTTCAGACTTCATGGATAGATTACATTTTGAAGATGAAGATATGTGGATGAGATTTTTTGTTAGATCTTTGTGTGGAGTGGCACGGAAGTGGTTTGTTGGTTTCCTTGACCAACACTTTGCTTCTTGGATTCATTTAGAGGCTATATTTGAAGAGTTTGCAAGTAGTTTGGACCCTATTATTCTTGTCCAAAAACTTGAAAGTATTAGATGCCACGAGTGGGAGTCTAGCATGGAGCTCAACCACAGATTTGTAGTTGCCCTATCCCACATCCCAGAGGATTTCAGACCTGATCCTCCTACTTGTATTGACATGTATCTAAGAGCCTATGATGTTACCTTAGACTCAAGTTCCTTATAGGAGGAGTTCAATCTAATGAGTATGCAACAAGCATACATGTTCATCGATTATGTTGTGAAAACTAAGAGGGATATGATTGCAAAATCTTTATCCTAAAATGTAGTAGTGGCTGGCAATGAACAGGTTGTTGTAGGCAGCAAGGACATGGATGCCTTAGGTGATCCAAGCACAATTTCAAGTGATGATTGTGTGTGTAGGAGAATAGATGAAGGTGTTGGTGCAGTGTATGACATTAATTAAGATGGAGATAGTAGTGATTGCACCTGCATTCAATTGGATCGGTCATTAGTGGATGATCAAGATGAGAAAATCAATGATGATTCCCAATTTAGTGAAGAGAGTTATGACCTTGCTTCTTGTTGTAGTATTGTGGACCACCATGAAGGTATGTATGCAAATGAAAAATTGAATAACTCAGCTCATGTAGTTGATTATATAGAGCATATATACATTGATGATACAAATAATGATGAAGGTATGAGCATAAGACACAATGTCCTTTATGAAGAACATGCAAATCCATCAGGTGGCATAATTTATTATTATCCTTGGTGCATGGATAATCCTCTTTTTGAAAATGATTTAGAGTTTAATGAGTTTGATGAAGGGATCACTCAATCAGTTCTTAGAACTGGTCATGTTGAGTGTATGCATGTAGATGATATTGAGAGTGAATAAGAGGCTGATCTCTTGTTTGTTGTATTGCCCTTTTTTATCCTTGATATTGACTTTGAGGCTACTAACATCTGTATGCATGAGGATGAGATTGATCTAGATGCACTGGATGATAGCATTGTAGAGATGAATGATTGTGTAGTCATTAAAGTTCAAATTGAGGACCTTTCCTGTGTGAGTTGCGAGGATGAGAAGCATGCAGACACTACTAGAATTATTAGGGATATGGAGGTAACAATTTCCAACTGTGAGAAATCTATCACAAATGTTTTTTGGAGCTTTGTTTGGAACAATTATCTCTTATTGATGTGGATCATGTTGATAGCATATTTCTGAGCTCATTGGCTGGGCATGATAACTTTGAAACTATTGGATTTAGGATAGACAACTGAGAAGGGGGGGTGAATCAGTTGTCTAAAAATTTCTTCCAATTAATTACTTAAATCCTTTACAAAATTTAGTAGCATAATGATAAATCAATCATGGAAACATAATGCAATAATTCAAGAGCAGAAACACATTAACACATAAGACACCAAGATTTTTGACGTGGAAAACCCGATTAAGGGAAAAACCATGGGGTGACTAACCCAAGATTGTATTCTCTATTAGAAGAATAGGAAGAACAAAATGGCACATGCCAATTAGGGCTCACTGCCCGAGCACACTGCTCACAAGAGGCCCATTGCCTACAGGAGACACACTGTCTACAGAATAATAAGTATTACATACTTGAACTGAAGAATAGCATCTTCACCATGCTTGTGTCAGTTCCATTTAAGCTCAATACTTCTGCTCTCCCTTTTCGTTATTCTCGTCTCTACCACACTCTCATCTCCGCATGATACCCTTGAAATGACTTTACAATTCCTTATTTATACAAGACATCGACTTAGGGATAATCATCCAAGTCAGCAAACATTACAGAACAAATACATAAATACAATATGACTAATTACAAAAATACTTCACGTGGATCAACACACTGTCGGCCACACAGATCTGAGTCTTCAATCTTTCTTAGGAACACGCCATTCTTCATAGAACATCTTCAAGATCATCTGCAGGATGTGTAACTCATCTGGTCAGCCAGAATTAGGAAGAACACCATCATCTGGAAGAAATTCTTCAATTACGAGCTCAATCTTCAATGTGGACCACCAACATGAACTGGAAACAATCCAAAGACCTCCACAAGCTTGCCTGAATCACCAAGAACATCCATACTACTTCTGTTCACTGAAATCATTCTCTCCTTCATCTGGAATCTCAAGAACATAGTCTGTCATCACTGCCATATTGGAATAGATGCTTGTAGACCTCCAGACCATGAACCAATTGAGTTGTCAATTCAAATTAACTTCCTAAACACTTCACAAAATCTGCAGAATAAGATATTGCACTTCTGCATCTTACCGGACCTATCTGTGTCACTCTGTCACCTCTAAACATCTGCCAGAGCCAGTTTTGCTTAAGTGGCCATAACTTCTTCAGATCTTCATGTGGACCTCTGAAATCTTTACAAGATAGTCTTAAGACACATATCTTCAAACCCTTTGAAGCGCATCCTCTGATCTTCATCTTATCTGGGATCTTTACCTCACTGTCTCCACTGTTCCTCTCTATTCTTGATTAGGACTAATTTTCTCAATATCCTCAGCACATAGCTCATCCAATCCTTATCATCAAAGCAACAGGAGTATGTTGACATCAATGACAACACTGGTTAGGCCCATACTTGCAACAATCTCCCCCTTTGTCATTGATGGCAACATATGATGTGAAAAACTATTTTAACCATCAAGACAAGAACTTCTCCTTACTGTCATAACTCCCCCTATTAACAACAACCATTCACATGTCATTTCTTCCTTTACTGCTCCCCCTTTGATCAGAAACTACTTGTTTTTCACATGTCTTCTCTCCCCCTTTGACATCAATGGCAAAGGGCACATACTTGCATCATTTCAGAATTATACCAGCTGCTCCCCCTGAGTAGCAGCTTCCCATCATCAATCTGGACCACAAGATATGACTGTGAGATCCACCAGACTGATGCACATCAGTGCTCCTTAATTCAGAACTAGAGGGGTAATAACCCCTAACTTCTCCCTGAGATACTCAAAAGAGTCCTTAGGTAGAGGTTTAGTAAAAATATCTACAATCTGATCCTTGGAAGGCACAAACTCCAATCTGACTTCACTCTTGTTCATTTGCTCTCTCAAAAAGTGAAACTTGATGGATATATGTTTAGTCTTTGAATGCAACACTAGTTTTTTTGATATGTTAATTGCACTTGAATTATCATAGAAGATTGTGATAGGTTCTTCATACTCCACTCTGATATCTCTTAGCATTTGCTTCATCCATAATACTTGAGTGCAACTACCTGCTGCTGCAATAAATTATGCTTCTACAGTGGACAAAGATATTGCCTCTTATTTCTTGCTTAGCCAAGAAACCAATCTCTTCCCTAAAAAGAATGCTCCACCACTGGTACTCTTCCGATCATCCACATCTCCTGCCCAATCCGCATCTATATATGCATGAAGAGAAAAATCATGATCTCTGGGATACCACAATCCATACTCAACTGTCCCTTTTAGATATCTAAAAATCCTCTTGATTGCCATGACATGAGATTCTCTAGGGTCAGCTTGGAATCTAGCAACAAGACCAACAACATTCATAATGTCAGGTCTAGTTTGAGTGAGATACAATAGTCCTCCAATCATTGACTTGTACTTTTTGTGATCAGCCTTAGGAGTCATCATCTTTTCTCAATTTACATCCGGTTGCCATGGGAGTATTCATTGGTTTTGAGTCTTCCATCCCAAATTTCTTCAACAATTCTTTCACATATTTGGTCTGAGAAATGAAGATTCCTTTATTTGTTTGAGTGATTTGCAAACCCAAGAAGAAATTCATTTCCCCAAACATGGACATCTCAAATTCACTTTTCATTTGATTTGCAAAGGTTTTGCACACACTATCCCTTCCCCCAAAAATGATATCATCAATAAACACTTCAACAATCAAGATATTTTCATGATCAATTTTGAAATACAAATTACTGTCAGTAGTACCTTTGTTGAGACCAATCTTCAAAAGATGCTTATCTAATCTTTCATACCAGGTTCTTGGAGCTTGCTTGAGTCCATACAATGCTTTATTCAACTACAGACCATATCACTATGATCAGACAATTGAAATCCATCTGGTTGCTCAATGTAAACTTCTTCTTCTAAGTCACCATTCAGGAAGGTAGATTTGACATCCATCTGATATACTTTGAAATCCTTGAAGGCAACAAAATTAGGAAATAATCTGACTGCTTCAATTCTTGCCACCGGAGCAAAAGTTTCTTCAAAATCAACTCCTTCTACTTGGGAGTAACCCTTGCAGACCAATTTGGCTTTGTTTCTAACTACTTCACCATCTTCATTCAGTTTATTCCAGAAGACCCATTTGGTTCCAATCACATTCTTGTTTCTAGGTTTGGGAACAAGATCCCAAGTGTGATTTTTCTCAATTTGCATCAGCTCTTCCTTCATCGCTTTAGTCCAGTTTTCATCATTACAAGCTTCATTCACTGTCTTAGGTTCAATCTTTGAAATCAGACAATACTCTTTTGAATCTTGAGCAATCCTTCTTCTTGTTTGTACACCTTTGCTTTTATCACCTATGATTTGATCTTCAGAGTAATTCAGTCTTACATACCTGGGAACTTTGGGAGTTTCTTGCACTTCTGATTCTTGAACAAGTTCATTCAAACTTATCTCTTCTTCCTGATTTACCGGATCAGTCTGAATCTAAATTTCAGAGGGAGCTTGGACTTCTTAAACAAAAACATCATTTAGATCATCTTCATCATATTCATAAAACCTTGAGGGTTTTTCAATACCTTCATCAACCTTTACATTTGTACTTTCTACAATCTTCCTTAATCTCTTGTTATAACACCGATATGCGTTGCTTTGAGTAGAATAACCCAAGTGTCATGCCCACATTTCCCATGCGGTCACAACACGCATCACACGTGTCATGTCGACATTTGTCATGTGGTCATGACATGAAATATCAAAAAAAATTTCATGCTTCCCTAGAAACCCCCTCGCACACGTAAGCGTGCTCGGTGGCATACACTTAAGGCATAAACAAAACAATTGAATGCAGGGTAATACGTACATGTGCGCATACCAAATGTAATGAAGGCCAACTAGGGGGTCAATGCGACGCGGTTAATGTTGCGAATAGGGTTAGGATCAACGATCGAAACCCTAAGTTAACCTATGTGAATGAAGGGATTTTGATGTAAGTCAAAATCAATAGCTAAAAGTCAAATACATGAGAGGATGATAAAACACCAAAATCAATGACAATACTCGGCAGACAATATTATAATCCCAAACAAGGTTAAACTTCACTAACCTAGCTAAACCCTAAATTCCAAAAAAATCTGGCAGCATAACTCCTCACGGGCGTGAGTAGGGTTTATTGTACTAAAACTAATTTGATCGAAAGGTTTACAGATTTGGTTTAAATTACTTACGTCTCACTAATTGAATAGGTAATCAGTTGAATAAGTTAATTGAACATTTTTCAACAAAGTCTGATCAATCTGTTCTCCTTCACGTTTTCTAAAATTTAAAATGTTTTTCAACAAAACTCGATCAATTTGTTCTCCTTCATGTTTTCGATCAATTAGAGTTATCTCTACATCATTTACATTATTCCTAATTTCTTGGTAGATTAGATCTCGGAAATAGGTTTTACTAACTTCATTTAAAAAGTTTACTAGGTTTCTAATCTGGGTTTAAATCAACGTCTAATTTAATTCCGTTAATTAAATTGGCCCAAAAGGATTAAAAAGAATATTAAATTTTGATTAATAACGTGTGGTTTAAATCATCCTCGTAGAGTTAGATTTCCTAACCCGATTGTTTAAAATAACTACCTCTCAATATTTTAATTGTACAAAATTTAATTGATACAAATAAATCCTTTTCTCCCAAAAATTTAAATTAAAAATCAATAAATTATAAAACCATCTAGTAGTGATTAAATTAATTTATTTACATCTGCTAAAAAATAAAAATAACAATATTTTAAAAAGAATAAAGTTTTACCATTTAATTAATTATCTCAAATTCCCTTATATAATTTCCAAACTTAAAACAATGAACAAAAATAATAAGAGGGGAATTTAAATTTTAGATAGAATATTGAATTTCTCTTTGCCCTAAATTCCTCCAACATTAAAATATTATCTTCTTTATGGCAAAAAGCCCTAACCCTATTTTTGAACTCATGCTTTTCTCCTCTTTGTTTTCACTTTTATCTTTCTTTATCTTTCTCTCTTTCTCATTGTTTTCTTGGTTTTGTTTGCAGGTTTAATGGCCACATATGAAATGCATATGATGGCTTATATATATATATATTGTGCTTATAAACTAGATTTTCTTTTAATAAAAATATGTATATATATATATATATATATATTTGTTTTTCATTGGTAAAAACGTTTAAACCCTAAATTTATGTTTCTTTTGTTGGCAGAGAGGAGAGACTGTGGAGGGGTGCTGCTGGGGCAGCGATGGTGGCGTGTTGAGGAGGGCGGCACTGTGGAGTGTGGTGGCCGCACTAAGAGGGGGCCGCGGAGGAGGAGCCACGGCGGGAGGGGCAGAGGCCACAGGTTGTCGGAGATATGGTGGCCGTGGTGGTGTTTGGCAGACTATGTGGGGGTTTGGAGTAGTGGGGAATGTGGGGACGGGGGTGGAGCCCCCACCCACATCCCACACAGTAGGGTGTGGGTGGGGGCTCCGTCCCCTCCCCACACCCTTATTAAAATAAACGATGGGGGTTCGAACCCCCCACCACATGTAATATTTCATTTTTTTAAACAGAAACTGCCACTATAATTTTGAACCCTCGGTCTATTTCATTTTACACAGCAATCATTTTTATATGTTTTCTTTTATAATATATATATATATATATATATATATATATATAGCAAAGCACCATTACATTCAATTCATAGTTTTAATAAATATAAAATATAACAATATATATAACTATATATATATAATTGTATATATAATGTATTTTCTATTTTAGTTGGCAGAATATTAAAATCAATTTAACTTATAAATACATAGGAACACATTCATTCCCTACTCATAGTTTATATATATATATATATATATATATATATATATATATATATATATATATATATTTATATTTTCAATTATAATTTTCTTTTTTTCTTCTACACTTACAAATTCATTGCAATATTAATATTCACATTTTTAAAGGAAGGAAATAAATACAATTTAATAAATTCTTCCAATACTTAACATCTTCTATTTTTTTTTTTTTCACAATAACAATATACAAATTTCATGTTTGTCTCAAATTAAAAAAACACAACTACTAATTGATATTTTAATATAACACACAAATGCAATAGCTTTAAAAATAAATTTTATTCCTTCCACATTTCTTGAATGATAAGAATTAAATCAACAAATTTTAACTTTCAATTTCAAATGTAAATAGGCTACACACAAAATAAAAATATACATTTTTACAACAAGAGAGAGAACAATGCTCTTCTCTTGGACAACTAACAATGAATGATAAATCCTCCTAAGTAGGCCAAGCTCTCTCTCAAGAGCTAAAAGAGTAAAGGAAAATAAAATATTAACTCCAAGAACAAGGTGTTTTCTCCAACTTCACAACTTAGCTCCAATGAACCTGCATATCACAACAAGGGGAAAGAAAACCACACATCTTGCTCTCCTCCCTACCATAGACCTGCAAGAGGGTCACCCCCAAGCTAGGGAGGTCATCCCCACACTTGGGAACTCATTCCACTTCACAACAAGGCATTCAAACAAACAAACACAATTTTACACCCATGAATAACACAACACAAGAACTCAACCAGGATGAGTTCAAAGGGGTAGGGGAGTGGACACACTCAACTCAAGAGTGCCACTCCTACAAATATCCCAAAACAAATACCTCATAAGGCCTCTATCCATCACATTTAAACACAATTTCCACAAGTTTCCATTTTGGCTCTCAAGCCATTTCACATATTGCTCAAAATCTCATATATTGCCCTCAAGGCTTACAACACCACAAAAACAAGGTAATGACCCCGAGGAGGTTCACTCCTCCCCTACCCCACACTTGTTGAGCATCTTCTCCCAAGTGGGAGAGGCTCTTACAACACCCTACAAATTTTCCCCACAATAACAATAAAAACTCAAGAAAATAGATCTCACACATAGCATCATGCAAGCAAACAAAAAAATACAAAGGGAAGGCCTTACCCTTGAAACCAACCTTTAACCCAATTAAGGTAGATGGTTGATGTAGAGCTTCTCCAAATCCTTCTCCAACATAAGCCACAAAACTCTCTCTATCTTTTTTTCCCCAAAGTAAAATTCAAACCATTAAAATTATCCAAAAATTCAACAACCCATAACCTTCTCCAAGTGGGATTAAAATAAGCTCAACCCATGAGCTTCGAGGAATGGGGAGGTGACACTTGTCACCTCCTCACTCTTCCTCCCCACTACAAGCAAGACCCATGGGATGGGTGATGACACATGTCACTCACCCATCCCCAAGTCTCTCTCATCCCTCTGCTCGTCCTCTCTCAAACATGTGGGAGAGAAAAGTGGAGCTTAAGAGGGAATGGGTGACACATGTGTCCCATTCCTTTCCTCCCAAGAGGGACCACACAACTCCAAGGTAATCTCACCAATTGTGAGAGAGACTTGGAGTAAAGTCCTCCTCAATTGGGGGGTCTTGGAGACATCTCCAACCTTGGGAAGTGGAAAGGGATGGGGTTGAGTGTTGGACCCACTCATCCTCTCCCTCCCATGCCTCCAATTTCGTCACTTAACTTTAGGTTGAAGTTAAGGTGACCAAATGGAGGTTTACTAAGGGTTATCTAAGTCAAAAAGGTCCCTAGACCCAAGGGGTACAACCCAGGGTCAAGTTTAGCCTAGTTTGAGCACCCAGAGTTGAGTTAAAGCACATGAAAAGGGGTCTCAAAATATAAAATTTAAAAAATAAAATTCAAAGACAAAATTATTACAACACTAATTAGAATTCAAATTAAAAGAGGGGTAGACTTAGCCTGATTAACAACATGCAATCAACATTACAAAATTTCATCATACATAGGGTTGATCTTGGTTCCTCGTGGAACTAGATCGACGTCACAAGGGATAACAACATAGTGTGTGGGATGATCTCCAATTTCTGTGGCTTGTTAGAAATACCTGTGCACTCAATTGTAAAGTTAATTCCACATATATATAATAGCCGAAGCAAATTAAAACATACATTCGTATAAAATATCACAAGTTCACATAAGCATCAAGGAAGTCACATTACAATTAGATTCTAAATTCTGCATTTCAAACATCCATTCCCAATATTGAATCACAAAACAAATTTCTATCTAACATCACCCAATTAGTTTTATCATAACATCATAATATAAAGCATCTATCTAACATCATCAGTAAAGGAATATCCAGGTCTAACACATCGTAAACATACTAAGCATACAAATCCACATACATTACAAAGTCTAATAGTTCAGAAATTTAGGATCAACAGTCCCACAAGTCTAAATGTATCATCAACAGTAAAATAATAGTCCAATGTAAGGGAATGAAAAAGTAGGCCTCACATCCTCCCCCCTAAGACTGTACTTCCTCCTGGAAGTCATCAAAGAGGTGAGGATAAAGAGCCCTCAATCTTGCTGCATCCTCCCATGTCATCGTGACCTCGTCGTACATGTCCCACTGGACTCTAACCTGGTCCAACTCTCGACCTCGAAGGCCTAGCGTTCGACTAGCCAATATACGAATTGGCTCCAAAGCTAATTGTTCTTTCACCTCTACTCGTAGTCTCAATAGCGGGAGCCTGGAAATCGGCCTGGCGGTTATCAACCGCTACAAACATATGGTAGGACTTACCCACATCTCCTACAGTCTGCTCTGAACCTCCCGCATGAGGCTGCCCCTGCCGTAAAGCCCTGGGGGCACTCTCTGGCTAGATGACCCTCACCACCACATACATAACATGGTTCCCTAGGCTGATACTGCCATATTTGTGTCTTGCTAGACTGTTGTTGTCTAGGTTGATCTGTGAAACCTTGTGACTCCCTGAAGGACTGTTGTGACCTTGCGGGTCCCACAGATGATCCCTGTTGTCTCTGATCCCTACGTGGGCCCTGCTGCTTCCAACCACGGTTCTATCCTTCCTAACCCCTCTGCTGGGGTCTAGACCTCTACTGCTGCTGCTGTGGAGGCCTAGGAGGTAGAGATGGAGAACTAAATCCTCCTCTTTGTGGTGTTGGTTGTGGCCTACGAAAGTTCTGTTGCTGCTGATGACTACAGTCCTAAAACTGCAAGCGTGAATTCTACCCTCATCCCTGAATCTCCTCTGCAATATAAGCCTTCTCGGTAGCCTCACTCATAGTTTGGGGGTCTGCCATACGCACTGGTCTTGCTATCCTCTGATTCAAACCTCTGATGAATTTGTGCACTAGGAGTTTCTCATTATGGAGATACTCTGCGTAATGGGAAAGCTCAATAAATCAGTTCTCATACTATGCAACCATGAGTCCTCTCTGCTGTAAGTCATGGAACTCATCTATCCAGCGTTGTCTATAATGATCTGACAAGTAACGCGCATTAAAGCGCTCTATGAATGTGTCCCATGTAAGTGTGTCTAATGATAACGGACGCTTGCACTCCTTAGTGCACCACCAAGTAGCTGCTGAATCTCTCAAGAGGTGTACTGCACTCGTGCTTTCGTGTTGCTCCCATAAGGTCACAACGTGAAGCATCTATCTAGACTGATGAGCCAAGCCTCAGCCTCGGCTCCCTCTGTAGCTCCTGCAAAGGTAGGTAGATTAAGTCTAAGTAGGTCTCTGATGGGATCTCCTCTGTCTCTATGTCCTATAACCAGCTCATCCATACCATACTCATAAGGTCCATGATGTACCTGCTCTACCCTCACGGTCTCATCTCGTGTCGGATGTTGCGGAGGACTCCTACTTTGTGCTCTATAATCTGACCCTACCTCCTCCACTGTAGTATCAGGTATCTCTACAAAAGGCTCTAGATGTGGAACCTCTCATAGATCGATGTGGGGCTCTACATGTGGCTCAGCACGTGACTCAGCATGCGGCTCCTCACATGGATCCTCTCGCGGATCAACGTGAGGCTTGTCACGTGGCACTGGTATAACTGGCGGTAGCCTCTCTAACATGGCCTGTAATGTCTGTAAAATCTGAGGACCTATATCAAGTACTGGTGGTGCCTGTGGTACTGGCGGATCTACTAAGGCTGCTGGTATTTTTCCCTCTATAGAGGAATCACTGTGCACCTTAGCAGACGCAGTGTTACGCAATCGCGCTCGCCGAATACGTCGGGGAGGCATCCTACAAAAAAAGGTAGGTACTAATTAATCAAAGTTGCGGAATAAGTAACGTGCCCAAATACGCCCAGTGTTTAAACTTGGGCTTTGATACCAAATGTCATGCCCACATTTCCCATGCGGTCACAACACGCATCACACGTGTCATGTCCACATTTGTCATGTGGTCATGACATGAAATATCAAAAAAATTTCACGCTTCACTAGAAACCCCCTCGCACGCGTAAGCCTGCTCAGTGGCATATGCTTAAGG